>OX637536.1:37584295-37629295 GCA_951800035.1 Linnaemya tessellans | reverse complement strand
TTGTTGTGGTCTGACTTCAAAGACTTCTTTTTTTTGTGAATTTTGAGCGAAAAACATAAATATTATGAGCTAAATGAAATATTGCAGTCGGATGATTTAAAATAAATGAAGTCGTTCTTAAAAATAACACTAGTTTTCAATGATATAGTGACCGTTAAGGTATGTATTTCACGTAGTCTTTATATATTTTTATTAATGGTTACAGCCGAAATCGTACTCACTTTTACTGCTTGGTCAATTTAGAATTATATGCAATTTAAAAAAATTATATATAACTTATAAAAAAAATATAAAAACTAAATAATCACAATAAATCAAACCATTCATCCATTTGTGGCTCTAGTAAAAATGATTTTAAAAATCGTATGAAACATCTTCTTTCCCGTCTGTTGCCGGCAAGTGTTAAATACCTGTAATGACGGCACTTTAAAAAAACTTGTGCAAAATATTGTGACAGTGACAAATCATAGTGGAATGTATAAAACTGAAAAACCAGTTAAAAGAATGGATGTTTAATGATCAACACAATTGTGTGTACAATCAAATTCCTGTGAAAATAATATAATTGTATCATGCTGGAGGTCACGTAAAAAACATCTTCTGATCATAATGTGAAGAATATATTCCAAATGAATAGCCAATACAAGTTTTCCAGTTTTTTGTTACCATTAATTGGGCAAGGAATTTGTAAGAAAAACTAAACAACAATTTACTATTTATGAAATATATGTAGTGTGCTGTGATGTCTTCCTGCAAGCCAAATATACAACTTTAGTGCGTTAGGTTTTTAGATGAAATAATGCAGCAGTCAAAATATCATTCAAAACCTCTGATTATTGATGTGTCATAACTCTTTATTTTTTAATACTTTTAGTAAGACAAGCATTCTTGAGATGATCCCAATATATGCACTACGCAGGAACTAAAATGGAGGGATAATATTGAGAGGATAGATAAAGAAAAATGAGAAGATATATAATTTTTTATTTATTTATTTAAATTAGTCTATGGACAATTTCCTTACAGACTATTTAAGCAGAATAGTATATATATCTAAAAAATCTATAAAATGGTACATTTCCTTAAAGCAAGTACATAGTTTTCTAAGAGGATCTGACAGTTCATAGTTAGTACGACAAGATGCAACATAGAGAGGGTTAAAAGAACGAAGTGAACGTTGAGGAATATTGAAACATACGTTGTTCAGTAAAAATTCGGAGTTGATGTTACCACTGAAAAGATTTATCATAAAAGAGGTGTTGAGCATTGTTCTCCGGCTCTTTAAAGTAGGAAGATTAATTTCAGCTAATCTCGTAGAGTATGATGGAAGTGCCATCCGATTTCTGTAAAAGTTTCTTATGCTAGAGTTAATGTCGACGTCGTCGACGGCGTCAAATGTCAAAAAAAAAGTTGAATCGTATGAAATTGTATGAGAGCAGTTAATCTCAACGCGTTGCAACGCCGTAAAAGTTCAATCTATTTCAAATTTTTCGGCGTTGAAACGCTGTCAACGGCGTCGACATTAACTCTAGCATTAGGCAGAAAATTAGAAATTGTTTTTAAACGGATTCAAGACGTTCAATATGAACCTTAGTGGATCTCAAATTATGGTTGTACCTAAGCGCATATTTATTTTAAATGCAGGCCAGAAAAAGCCAGTTGAAAGTAAACATCATTTTATTTAATAATTTTATCACTTTTAACGAGACTCCTTCGATGACTTTATCATTATTTGAATAAGACTGGATCAATTTTGTTCCAAAACAAACGAAAGAAAAAACAAGTCTGAACGTTATATTCGACCAGGTCGAATCTTAAATACCCTCCAAATATTTAGTAAATAAAAATTCTATTTACATTTTTATGGTATTGGGCTTAAGTAACCAAACATAAAAGCAATTTACGTATTAATATTTTATATCAACGTGCAAAAAAGGGACTGAGATAAGTTAAAACTCTTTGACCTGCTGGGTCACAGTTCCTTTAAGACATTTCTGTGCTCAATTTTAAAACTCTCTACAGGGTCAGTCCCCTCCCGAAAGGCCACCTAAATCGTAAAATCGTAAAGAATTATTTTTCTGGGTAGTTAAATGTAGATTTTTTTTATAAGGTCATTTAGGTGGCAAAGTGGAGGTGGAGGGGTAGGGCGGAGGAAAATCGTTGTAAAAGCTTATAAATTCAATTTTTTAAGGAATGTAGCCTTAAGATATACATTATGTTGAAATTTATAAAAAAAATTTTGTATAATATGTAACTTCAACGCCCACTAAAGGGAGCGGGGTTTCAAAAATAGAGTATACCATGATCTTCTTAGAATTCAACATTGATCAAGAATATATGTACTTTATGCGGTCCAATTCTACTAAAACTGTACGTTGTCGGGGTCACTCTGACAAGGGCCGTGGGGGCGACATTTCATCTTTGCTATAAAACACTAAAAATAAATTTTTGGTGATACGAAGTGTAAAAAAAAATTTTCAGATGGTCATTTAAGGGGCGAGGGGGGAGAAGGGGTTTAGGGTCTTAGCTTCGTCATAAATGCTTGAAAATGTTATTTTTAAGGACTGTCGGCTTAAGTAATACAATTTTTACACTATTTTTGCATATAATAACGCCCACTAAATGGGGCGGGGTCCAAAAATTATTATTTTTTTAATTTTATGGATCCAAGTTTAACGCGTTGGAACTTTTTTGGCATAAAAATATATCATTTGCTTAACAAAATTACAAAAATAACTTTAAAAATGATGTTGTTTTTTAGAAGTTGGTTTAATTTTTCTTAGGGGAACTTTTTTCCCTCTGTTCGGATTCAGCACATTTACGAACTTTGAAATATATTTACAGCAAATTTCAAGGGTCTGGCTCTTTTCGTTTGGACTGAATCGTGATTTCCACAGACGGCTGGACGGGCTCGGCTAGATCGTCTTAGATTTCATCGCTGATCAAGAATATATATACTTTATGGGGTCTTTGAGGGATATTTCTTTGCGTTACACACGGAATGGCAAAGTGAATGTACCCTTCAATTCTTTTGTGGAGGGTATAAAATTTAAAATTCACTGGAGAAAAGTGAATGAAAGTTGAAAATAAAATCGAAAAGAACTTGTTGCAAATAAACTTTGCGTGGGTAAAAGTCTAACAAAGTTTAAAAGAAAATTGAGAAGACCTTGTCAAAGTAAATTTTGCCAAGGCTGTAAATTGAAAATTTTTTCTGTGAATTATAAACATGTGTGTCGTCGTTCAATTCTTCTTCAGACTAAAGGCCGCTGACCTGTTTGTAATAAAAACAAAAATATATATATTTTCCAAAATTGTCACGCACAAGAAGATGAACTTAACATACATATTTTCTTAACTGATTGTTTATAAGACATTGTGTTTTATATTTTGTATATTTAAGAGCAAGAGCAGAGATTTTTTGCATACGATTAAATAATGTTTATTTTACTTAAAATAATTTTATTTAAGTTCTGAAGTGAATGAAGAAGTCGTTTTTTTTTGTTATTGTTAAACATCCCGCCTGTATTTTCGTAGTGCAAAGTTAATGATGACGATGATTATTATGATGTTAATGATGAGGTAAATGTTTCTACAAGTTTACAAAAATACACTTGTATGGATGTATGTATGTGCATACATGTATAAAATTTAACTTTATATGTTTTAGGTTTGTTGATACATACGGGTTGCCTGGCGTTGTTTACTGAGACGGGATTCATTTTGTATTTTGTTTAAACTATAAAAGCCAATGTATGAGCAAAATTTAAATTAAACAGTTGCCGGGAGATCACCCAGTAACAAACGCATTCAAAAGCCACCCAATTGTAAATAATAAAGAGCACAAGAATAAATTAAAATTCCAAGAATAAACAAGTGAATTTATTTGTAATTTTATGAAAACGTGCTAAAAGTGTTTGGAAAAGTTATAAGAAAATTGCGATCATGCCACAAACAGCTATTGCAATTGTCCTTGTGTTGAACATATTTGCTTGCTTAACTCAAGCAGCGATGGTTAGAAATCAAGTGTCACAGCAATTTAACAACAACAGCAACAGCAACAGTTATCAGCAAAATTCTTTGGAAGAGCCCAGATTTGCGGCACGCACCAGTTCGCAGGAAAAAGAGAAAAGTTCTGCAAAATATGATTCAGGGTATGGTGGAAGCAATTACGTTTTGGATAATTTCGATCATCGTTATCCCGATGGCAGTTACGAATTTCGTTATGAATTGGCCGATGGCCAAGCCCGCTATGAGCGCGGATATTTCATTAAAGTGAATAATCACAAGTCCTTAGTTGTGGTGGGCTATTATTCATATCGCATGCCCACTGGAAAATATATAACGGTTTTCTATAATGCTGATCAATATGGCTATAGACAAAATCAGGGTGAGTGAATGCTAATTTTAGGGCCCTAAATACATATATCAGAAATATCAGCAGATGGAAAATATAATGGTGTCAAGCGTTAATTTTTATAAAAAAAATTCTGTTTATCTTAATTTCCTTATTGACAGCTGACACTTGTGATAAAGGAATATTATAAATTTGCTAAAAAATCGCGACTTAAAAGTAAAGGATTGCAGGATATTTTCCATTCCAAAATTATTCATATAACCCCATATGAAATATTGCTTCGTAATAATTTAATACGGGGCTATAGAAAATAGTATGTTTTTATTTGATTTATTAAAATTTTTCAAAATCTTTTGGAAATGCTGTGAAGAGTGTGCCATAGTGCTGAGTGTGAGATTAATTTTTTTTTTCATTAGTTTTTACTTTCTGTTGCTGTTCTGCGCTGTGAAGTTCTGTAGAAAATATTTTGTAAAAAATATTTGTTAATGAAATCAGCTGTTTTTAAAAGCAAACAAATAAATTAAAATTTTTGAAAATAAATAATTTTGTGAAAAATTGTGAAATAAATAAATTAATAGTGCAAAAATGAATATATTGTGTGTACAAACTTGAAAAATCTTGAATTAAAACAAAAAAAAACTTTAAACAAAAAATGTTTAATATTTGATACCACAAAAAACTAATACATACTCACGGTTAGCTGTCACTTAACGTTGAATTCTATTTTCTACAGATTTGTCCGCAACAGAACAGAACGAAGAAGAAACAACAAACCGCACATACAGATTTTCAATTGAACAGAAACAAAACAGCTGATTCAGAACAGAACAGCACGTACAAACTAATTCTGCCTTTATGCACATTCACGACAGCAGCCTACACGACTACAGAAATAGAATAAATGTGTTTATATGAAAATTATTATTTTCACAGCTGGCCGTCAGGTTGTTGTCCGTGCTACATTTCCCATATAAACACATGTATTCTATTTCTGCAGTCGTGTAGTCGGTAGCTTGCCGTCGTGAATGTGTTTAATACATTAGTCTGAGGAAATATTTCATAAAATCAAAATAAACAACAATACGGTAACCTTTCTGATCAAATAAACTGATGTAATGCACAATGGGAACGTTTCATATATTTTATGTGTGTATTTAAGGTATTTTCGTTCATTTACTTTATTGACTACAAATTCTTGATGCACAACATGCTGTTTGAAAATCCAACAGACAACAGGGTGTTTATGTTTAGTGTTGCCTCTTTTAAGAGGTTTTTCATTATAAAGGCGCTTGAATATTTCATTTGCTCTATTTGGATCGGTACTCAGGCTATGAACCCTACTGATGCATTGCTCTGTGCCGGAAGTACGAAAGAAAGGAATTCGCTTAAGAGAACACATTACGAAAGATTAGAGGATGGAGAATTTGTTGTAGCAATTTTATATTTAGTCGAATCTGGATCTTAGGCTTCCTAGTCACTAAGTGTGGTTCTACCGCTCAATTACATTCAAAAAAAATTCTAATATTTTGATCTGCGTCTAAATAAAGTTGTGCGATACAATAATATCTAGTGACATCCCTGCACATTCCGTTACTTTTCTTAATGTAGATTTCTAAGCCCTATGCACTTAAAATTATTGGCAAGATTCGGCAAAGGGTGCTAAGGACAAACGACTGTTACATAAATGTATGAACACAATTTTGTTATTTTGCTTTTGTTGTCAAAGTCACTTTTTCTTAAAGCAACTATTTTTTATACATTTTACATCTGTCTATAATAAATTATTACAGATATCGCAACTTGTTCATATTACAATTTAACTGAAAACAGAATCAATACGAGTACTTTTGGCAGAAATACTTTTAAACAATCATTCGTATCAATCGCAGCTGGCAAGTAGATTTAATAAAAAAAGGACCAAATTATTAAAAATTGAGCATTTATTTTTTCTTTTTAAAATCCATTGTTAAATGCACAACTTTAGCCGCATAATATCTCTGTGGCAATAAGCAATAAGCGCTTAAGTTTGCTTAATAAAATTTTACTTTATCATTATTTTATTCCCTCAATGGTCACAATCATACGTTACGCAGGAGGGACTCACATAAGAAATAAATCTTATAAGCCTATAAACGTCTTTGCAGTAGAATAAAACCTACAGAATAAAATGGGGTTTGCTTTAATCGACTTAAGTGATTATTTCGTATTGTCATAGATTTCTTTATGCGATTGTGAACACATACAATTTTTTTGTGTCGTTATTTTATCGTCTTTAAAATGACAATTCAAAATGGCAAAACAATTTTAATTTTATAGAAAATAGCTGCTTTGCGTTAAAAAATATTTAATAAAATATTTAGTTTAAAATTAAGTGAATTACAAATATATTTATTATATAGAAAAATTTATTTTGTGGGTTTTTTACAAATTAATATGTATAACAAATGGAATTATTCCCACTCCTGTCGAGCATTAAACTATTTAAAAAGTTTCTTTGCTTTCACTATAAAAATTTCCAAAACTTTTATGTAAAAATTTTCCAACCACAAATATACAAGAGGAAGATCAGAAAACATTCAAGCTGCTTCACAAAAGTTTAAAATTTTAAATTATGTATGAATTTCTTATGTAAATTGTATAACAGGATGTTAATTTTTTCAACGGGCTCAAGTTCAAATCTGCGAAACTGCAAACTATTTTTTATTTTTATTTAATAAATGAATTTGTTCAAATTCTATTTCTTTAAAAATGTTTTTAAAGTCATTACTTTTTTGGTTAGTACGAAATTCCCCAACCCTGACGATTAATATTGCTAATATTCCATACATAAATCTCTTTTGCTTTTTCCAAAACCCTCAACTGCTGATATTTAAAGTTTTTTTGTTATTTACGTTCAAGTAATTGAATTTAGTTAACAATTTATAATGAACAAGTAAACAAGTTGCGCAGATTTGAACTTGAGCCCGTTGAAAAAAATTAAGATCCTTAAATATTTAATTTTTCAGAAATGTAGGTTTAAGTAATACAATTTGAATTGTTAATTTTGTTAACGGGCTTAAGTTCGAATCTGCAAGACTGCAAATAATTTTTTATTATTTTATTAATAAATGAATTTGTTCAAATTCTATTTATTATTAATATTAAGATTGGAATATTAAGAATATTTTCAATAATCATCAAACCAGCAGAACGGATCAGTACAGATTTCGAGGCCGCTACGCCATCTCATCAGCGTTCTTTGTTTGGTGGAATATCAACTATTTAAACAATGTTTTTAACTAAAATTGAAGAATATAAGAAGTTCCCACATTCATATTTTTTTTAAGTTATTCCCTTTTTGGTTAGTACGGAATTCCCTAACCCTGACGATTAATATTCCCAATATTCCATGTATCTCTTTCGCTTTTTCCAGAGCCATCGGCTGCTGATAGCTAAAGCTTCTTTGTTATTTATGTTCAAGTAATTGAATTTAGTTGTCAATTTGTTAAATTTATTTTATAATTTTGAATATACTATCTTACGTAGACACCCACAAAAGGGGGCGGGGTCTATTTATGGATTTTTCTGATCTTCTTTGGGATTTCCGTTGAAATATATCATTTACTTCACAAAATTAAAAAAAATAAATTAGCTGTAAAAATTATATTGTTTTTTAGACGTTGGTTTAGTTCTTCTTAGGGGAAATTTTTTACTCCTAGTCCGATTTAGCCCATTTACGAACTTGACCTGTGCTATCCTTTAAAATTTATCTATAACAAATTTCAAGGATGTGGCTCCTTTCGTTTGGACTGTATCGTTATTTCCACTGAAGGACGGACGGACATTGCTACATTTCATCACTGCTCAAGAATATATATATGTACTTTTTGAGGTCTTAGAAAGATATTTCGCTGCGTTACACTCATAATGACAAAGTGAATATACCCTCCAATTCTTTTTTAGAGTGTATAAAAATACTAGTGAAATCTTTATTTCTTAATTTGCTAAGTTTAAAGAATTATTTACAATATATTATGTTGTTCTATTAAAAGAATTGCATAATTACGAAGTTTATTTCCTGTCTATATACAACAAAAGATCTGTAAGAATTTTCTTTTCTTTTAAAAGTTTTAAAAATATAAGTGTAAAAATGTAATAAACTTGTTATATAGTGTGTCTTACATTTACATATTTCATTACAGTTTATTTAAAGAATTATTTGAAGCTGTAAGCAAATTGTTTATGGAAATTAGTTTTTAAATATAATAAATTCCATCGCATATCATTTTATATTTTTAGCCATTACCCGTGAAACTGTTCCCGATCTGCCGCGTTCTATTGAAGTTCCCAAAGAAAGAGAAGTGCAAGCTGAGCGTATGGATGTCACAACAAGGAAATCAAGCTCCTACTCCAATCAAGTTTCCAGCACCACCAGACGTAATCACATCTAAGTGATAGTGACGTGTTATAAAAATGTTCTTAATTTGCACAATCCCCAGTCAGTATTTTTGTACTTTTGGTAAAATTAACAACATAATGAATGAGTTCAAAAATAAAGTTATTTCATGTTACGAGTGTTAATGCGAAAACAAAACAAGTGAATAATAAGTATTTTAATTCAAAAACAAGTTTGTCGCAAGTGTTTGATAAAATGTCCAGTAATAAAAAAGATAATTTTAAAACCCTTGTGATAAAGTTAAACTGGGCTAAAGATATGAATATTGAAGGCATATAAATAACTGGAGAAATGTTAATTTAAACAAATGTTTAAGTTACTTAAAATAACTATATAATATATATAATTATTTGGTTCATCAATCTTTGATATATTAAGAAACTTTTAGGTGTCCTTAATGCAGTCATATCGACTGTCCTGAATTATATGCGGTAATAATTTTGGTGTGATCTTGTATTGCATGCGCTAGAGGCACCAATTGTTCTGTTATTAAGTTTAAATTAATTTTCGTTGTATAACTCAATTATAAATATAACCATCCAAATCAATAGTTTTTTTATTTAATAGAACTTCTGTTAATTTCAAGAATCATTAACGAAAGTTCTTAAAAATATTTTAATTAATATTTTGACTAGATCTTCAAACGATTTTAATTGTCTTTTAAACAAATTCTGCTAAAATAATTCTGTTAATTAAAATCAGTGGTGTTTTCGGAAGGCGCTATTCATCCGTTATCCGTACTCATGTGTACTTTTGCTTGTCATCGCTAATAAAGTTAATTTAAATGTAAATGATTTTTAACGGAACAAAGCGGTGCTGTTTTCGGTGTATTTTTCTTTGTCGTTACTAACAAAATTAATTTAAATGTAATGCATTAAACACATTCGAGACAGCAGGCTACATGTACACACGACTACAAAAGCCGTTGGATACAATCGTCGACTCGTAGCCAGCTACTTCATTTATTTTGAGACAGCAGATACATTGTCAACATTTCATTTTAGTGGTGCCACGTTAATATATAAAAAAGCGCTTATTCTAAATCTATTTATAGACCAAAACAAAATTAATAATAAAAGCACTTTATTTGTTTATAGCTCTTTAAAGTTTTTGCATTTGTAATAAATATAAATATGAGTTTATGAGTTTATTCATTTGTGACCTCACTAACGTCTTTCATCGATAACGTCTATCAAATATGCTCAAAATTAGAGTATTCAAAATAATAAAATTTTTACTTGGAAAGTCAGATACAAAATTTCAAAATTTAATAATACTGTTAATATGTGTATATATTTGAAAAATAGGTCTAACAATAGAAATACATTTTGGAGTACTTTGAAATGATACCCATATTGTTTATATGGGTCCTATATTCTAGGAGTTATTACAAAAAAAAAAAAAAACAATAACAAATAAATAAAATTAAAAAATAAAAGCCGAGAGGGAACGCAAAAAATAGATAAATAAAAATTACAAAATAATTTTTATTCCTAAATGGGCTATTAAATATTTTTATTTTTAACAATTTTCATATTCTTAACCAGTTTGAAAATATTTTTAAACGCTTATTTATTTAAGATATTTTACTGTGTTGGCAGCACTATTCTGGTTATTGTCGCCTATGAAAATAGAAATTATTTTAATTTGATTACAGCCACAAAAGTAGCACGGACAACAACCTGTCGTGTAGTCGTGAAAATATTCATTCCCATACAAACACGTGTATTCTATTTCTGACAGGTTGTAGTCGGTAGCCTGCTGTCGTGAATGTGTTTAATACGTAAATGATTTTCCGTCCATGACAAGTTTGTATGTGACATTTTCATAGTCCTCTTTCTAATCAAACAGATATTATCTGCGTTCGAGAAGTCAAACGATTTTAAAAATTTTCGAGATTGAATTGAGATAAAGAGATAGAGAGAGAGAGAGAGAGAGAGAGAGAGAGAACAAAACGACAGTTCATTGACTTAGTAAGAGAAAATTTTTCTGGACAAATTTTTGCCAGTAAATTGAAAACATATACTATACATATTTGTAAATATAAATAAACAGGAAGTGAAATTTTTAATGTAACAAAAATAAATCTTAAATGACTTAAATATTAACATTTATTTAATTCAATTAAGATGAATAGGATAATTGTTCGAAAACTGCTTTTAAAATCAGAAAAACTTGATAGATATTTCATGGCACAAGGGAAAGTCAATATCAATTTTAATTATCTAAAATACACGGCCGAGCAGAACAGTTGTTTTCGGAAGCCACTACATTTTCATTACCAGTACTCATGATTATTTTTGTTTGCACAACAGGAGTACTGACGAAGAAAGTGTAGCGGCTTTCGAAAACAACTGTTATGCCCTGCTGTTTAAGTTGACTAATGATGTTGACTTTATAATAGTTATTTATGTATTTTTCCAGTTTTTTGGACTTCTGTATATAGTTTTGATATAGTACAATTATATTCCATCTTTACAGTTTTCCCGTTCGGGTGCTTTTTTATGAAAAACTGTTTATTGAGTGCAGCTTTTATTTATTACTCAGTATATACCTACTCAGTTATTGGATTTAGATGGAAAAATATTCCAACGGAGCTATTGTTCGTAGTTATAGAGCATTCTTTTTATTGATTTTATCTATGGAACAAAACGCGCTGTGTGAATGAGTCGCATATGTTCTAATATTTAATTGATAGATTCGTCTGCCTGTTCTGATGGTTATTTTATTCACTTAAAAATTCAACGCTTCAGGGCACGCAAAAAATTTTTGCATTCAAAAAACAAGATCATGTTTCGATTTAAACTAAAAACACCTCAAAAGAATACTTTGGTAGTTGCGTACGGTGTCAGATTCATCTTTAAAGCTTAAAGTATTTGCAAAAATTAAAACTTTAACAATCATGATTAAAACTGTTTAAGTTTGTTTTGTTTTGTTTGTTTTTTTTTCTTGTCTTAAACTAAAATCTTTAGCATGTGTTCTTTGGTTTTGTCTACATCGAATGGAACGGCTGTTAACGCAAAATTGTGCGGTTTTTATGTGTTCTAGAATATAAACATCTTGCAGCTGAGATTTCTCGCTAGTAAAAATAAATAAAATAAAGTTCACAAAATCCACAGAAACTGTTTTAATTTGAATTGTTTAACAGCGTACATATAAACATAAATAGCTTACACACTCGCATGATATATCTGAAAATTTTTATTTTGCAGCAACACATTGAACACTAAAATCAATCTGTTACTTTTAGAGCCAACAACAACAAAGTAAACTGAATTTTACAGTCATTTACTACAAAAATAAATCAGAAACTCGTCTAAATGGCAGAAGAACTGATTGTTGTGATCTCTCATTAACCATCTTACATAATATTTTGCAACAATGGCATCAGAAACGTTTAAGTATTAACTGGAAATTGTTTAACTTTGAGTCATTATTTGCATGCAACATAAAAACTAATTTTTGCTCACGCAAATGGTTTTCGCAGAATCATTAATATTTTATTGCATTTTATGGTTGATCTGCTTTTTATTGCCCGCAATCAGTTCATACACAAAATTAAAATGTTTCTCGCATGGGATTTAAAAAATAACTATAAAAAGGTGATTTATAAGATTTTATCCGATTCATTTGGCCTAGAATTTTTTTATTTTTTTTTTGGAAAATATTAAAAAAGAATATTAATAAATGACCTTTCATGAAGTGCTTCCTATCTTTGAATTTAAATAAAACAAACAAGTGTATGTGAGAGATATCTTTGATATTTTTATTTGTTAGAAATACCTACTGATCTCATTATGTGCGCACACGAATATTCTGGGAGGTTCGTTTCTGAAATTTTCCATGGCTCTGGAGCATAAATCAGGCTGTGGCTTGTGACTTATTCGTGACTAAAATATACCGCACAAAAAAAGTCTAACGTGATCAAATCGCACGATTTCGGGGAACATAAAATCCCTTATACAGAATATCAAATGTGAATTGAGTTGTATAGCACGTAACACCGTTCTGTTCAAACCACATGTTGCTGGTGTCCAGATCATCTTATTCAGGCTAAAACAAGTTGGCAATCATCGTAATAGTCTGGCCACAAGTCCATACCAAACAGTTACTTTTTTCAGATACTTTGGTCCCTATTGGACCTCATTTGGATTGATATCCTTGCAAATTCAACAATTTAGTTTGTTCACGAACCCATTTATTCACGTATCTCCTTATCATGTTCATATACACATAGTACGTTTCACGACCAGAACATCCATTTTGATTTTGATAGAATAATTTTAATATTTTTGCGCGTTGTTGTCCTTCCATACTGATTTGGCAAGACAGATTGAACAAATGACAGCCATTTTGACAGATGTAGCTTCCACAAAATGGCCGTTATCGACTGTGAAAGCTTAGGAGATCTTTGTTAGAATACCCTTTAATCGGTTAGTAACATTTTGGAACAATATTAATATTCATATATTGTGGGTTTTTTTTAGCTGCACGATATTGCTTTAAGAGCTGAGACATTTCAGTTCGTTATATCATAATGAATCTTTTAACGCCAGGACGAGTCTCCCAAATTGTGAAAATTTACTTTCAAACCCGAAAAAAATATAGATCGGCTAGTGAAGTTCATAGAGTAATTTTATTAAGGAATTGTGTCTAGTTCTGCAGCTTATTTCTGCCGTTAAGGTGGCTGTTGCAGTTAAGGCCTGACTAGGAAGCCTTAGGTTCTGGTAAAATTGCCAGCGATGTAAAGATTAAAGTGTCTGCCACAAATTCTTTGTTTTCTTATCTTTCTTCTCAACACTATACCCTCCTTTTTTATTTCCGGTACAATGGATTGCATATGCTAAGGTTATATCCTGAGTGCAGGTCCTCCTAAGAAAAATCCTTATATTCTACTTTTCTCGCAGGTGTAAGTTTACTATTAGACAAAAAAAATTACGTTGTCTTTTCTCAAAATGTAGAATCTTCACTGAATTTATCCAATTCTGCTAGTGTGCTTTGGCTACTAGCAATATCTTGAATTTCGCATTAATATTTTCAGGATATTTTTGAAAAATAAAAGAAAAATACAAAGTGAAAGGGATAACGGAAAAAAATCATTTAAAAAAAGTTATTAACAAAAAATATAAATTTATATAAACATCTTAAAAATAAAATAGTTAATATTTGGGGTATTCACACAGTGTGCTATTTAGTAAAGTCTTATGACATATGCTTTTACTACTATATTTTGAATTCCCCAATTGTTATTAAGTTCAAAAATTAAACAGCATATTATTATTATTAGCATAAGATAGATTATAAAACAACTAAAAACGTTATATTCGACCGGGTCGAATCTTAAATACCCTCCAAATATTTAGTTAATAAAAACTCTATTTTCTAGTGTTCACTCTGGGTGGGGTCGGGTGGGGGGGACACATTTCACCTTCGCTATAAAGCACTAAAAATAAATTTTTTGGGATGGTTAAGTGTAAAAAAAAGTTATTTTTTCGATAGGGTCATATGGGGAGGGGGGGGGATAGGGCATTGGGGGATCAGGTTACGTCTCAGCTTCGTCATTAAAGCTTAAAAATATAATTTTTAAGGAATGTAGGCTTAAGTAAAAGAATTTGTTAAATTTTTACACTATTTTTGAACTATAATAACGCCCACTAAAGGAGGTGGGGTTCAAAAATTAATTTTTTTGGATTTTATGGCTCCAAGTTTAACCGCGATGGGCCTTCTTTGACATAAAAATATAACAAAATTAAAAAAAAATATTAAAAATCATGTTGTTTTTAGTTGTTGGTTTAGTTCTTTTTAGGGCAACCTCTTTCCCCTGGGCTGATTTAGCCCATTTACGAACTTGACCTGTGCTATCCTTCAAGATCTATTTATACCACATTTCAAGAGTCCGGCTCTTTTCGATTGGACTGAATCGTGATTTGCGCAGACAGACGGACGGACATGCTCAGATCGTCTTACATTTCATCACTGATCAAGAATATATATACTTTATTGGGTCTCAGATCGATATTTCGCTGCGTTACACACGAAATGACAAATTAAATATAAAAATTAAATTTTAATAATTTAAAAATCCCAAAACAATGTGTTAAAAGTTATTTAGATACATTTCATTATCGTTTACAATTTATGCATATTAATTTAAAATATGCAATTATAGAAAATGCTAAAATATATTAAGAGCAAATAACTCACTTGCAAAATGTTTAATTTATGCTCTTAATTAAAAGCCATAAAATGGTTTGAAATCAGTGAAATTTAACTTGATGTATTAAGTTTGCTTATAAAGAAGATTTCAAATTTACATTTTTGGCTATATTTCGCGTTTGTTTCCAAAATAGAACAGTTTTAATTATACACTTGGGCAAAAGCAAACCAAAAATGACCATAAAATAGCTTAACATTGTTTAAAACAAAATCTGGGTGTTTTTTTTTTCGCAATTTCTTTAATTTTTTTGTAATAAAATTTTTAGCCAAGCTCCACTAATCACAGGAATTTTTGTTAGTTTTTATTTTGCTGTGGAGTTTTTCTACTCCACTATCATCTATTATTATGTTTCGCAAGGCTTAAAAATAGCCACTTTATGGATTAGTTAAAATTATAGTGTTTTATTTTTCCTCTTTATTGCAATTTTTAGGCCAATGACAGTATAGACTTTTCCGTAAGTTAAATTAAATTAAAACAAACTAGCTAAAGCCTTTTAAAAAATAAAACTTTAATTTTTAAATTCAGAAAAAGCAGCACAAGTAATTAAAGATTTCCCAAAATGTAATAACTTTTATAAAACGAAAAAAAATTTTAACCCGAAAAGTGCTTATTTCTCATAAATAAGTATTGAAAGGAGTTTCAAATGCGAAGAAGCTTTCGAAAAAGCGTAAATTGTACGTATTTAGTATTATTTTATTGCTTAAATGCATGCGACTTAAGTTTTTTCGGAAGCTTCTTCGCATTTGAAACTCCTTTCAATACTTAGTTATTAGAAATAAACGCCTTTTGGGCAAAATTGGGTAAAATTGTGTTTCAACCAAAAATTTGATTTTTAGCCTTTCCTAAAAAATTGGCCAAAAAATGTTTTTGCTTAAATGCATGCAACTTAAGCTTTTTCGGAAGCTTCTTCGCATTTGAAACTCCTTTCAATACTTAGTTATTAGAAATAAACGCGTTTTGGGCAAAATTGGGTAAAATTGTGTTTCGACCAAAAAATTGATTTTTTTGCAAAGAGGTACCTCTTTGCTAAAAAATTGGCCAACAAATTTTTTTGCTTAAATGCATGCGACTTAAGCTTTTTCGGAAGCTTCTTCGCATTTGAAACTCCTTTCAATACTTAGTTATTAGAAATAAACGCCTTTTGGGCAAAATTGGGTAAAATTGTGTTTCGACCAAAAAATTGATTTTTTGCAAAGAGGTACCTCTTTGCTAAAAAATTGGCCAAAAAATGTTTTTGCTTAAATGCATGCAACTTAAGCTTTTTCGGAAGCTTCTTCGCATTTGAAACTCCTTTCAATAATTAGTTATTAGAAATAAACGCGTTTTGGGCAAAATTGGGTAAAATTGTGTTTCGACCAAAAAATTGGCCAAAAAATTGTTTTGCTTAAATGCATGCGACTTAAGTTTTTCGGAAGCTTCTTTGCATTTGAAACTCCTTTCAATACTTAGTTATTAGAAATAAACGCCTTTTGGGCAAAATTGGGTAAAATTGTGTTTCGACCAAAAAATTGATTTTTTTGCAAAGAGGTACCTCTTTGCTAAAAAATTGGCCAACAAATTTTTTTGCTTAAATGCATGCGACTTAAGCTTTTTCGGAAGCTTCTTCGCATTTGAAACTCCTTTCAATACTTAGTTATTAGAAATAAACGCCTTTTGGGCAAAATTGGGTAAAATTGTGTTTCGACCAAAAAATTGATTTTTTGCAAAGAGGTACCTCTTTGCTAAAAAATTGGCCAAAAAATGTTTTTGCTTAAATGCATGCAACTTAAGCTTTTTCGGAAGCTTCTTCGCATTTGAAACTCCTTTCAATAATTAGTTATTAGAAATAAACGCGTTTTGGGCAAAATTGGGTAAAATTGTGTTTCGACCAAAAAATTGGCCAAAAAATTGTTTTGCTTAAATGCATGCGACTTAAGTTTTTCGGAAGCTTCTTTGCATTTGAAACTCCTTTCAATACTTAGTTATTAGAAATAAACGCCTTTTGGGCAAAATTGGGTAAAATTGTGTTTCGACCAAAAAATTGATTTTTTTGCAAAGAGGTACCTCTTTGCTAAAAAATTGGCCAACAAATTTTTTTGCTTAAATGCATGCGACTTAAGCTTTTTCGGAAGCTTCTTCGCATTTGAAACTCCTTTCAATACTTAGTTATTAGAAATAAACGCCTTTTGGGCAAAATTGGGTAAAATTGTGTTTCGACCAAAAAATTGATTTTTTGCAAAGAGGTACCTCTTTGCTAAAAAATTGGCCAAAAATTTTTTTTGCTTAAATGCATGCGACTTAAGCTTTTTCGGAAGCTTCTTCGCATCTGAAACTCCTTTCAATACTTAGTTATTAGAAATAAACGCGTTTTGGGCAAAATTGGGTAAAATTGTGTTTCGACCAAAAAATTGATTTTTTGCAAAGAGGTACCTCTTTGCTAAAAAATTGGGCAAAAAATTTTTTTGCTTAAATGCATGCGACTTAAGCTTTTTCGGAAGCTTCTTCGCATTTGAAACTCCTTTCAATACTTAGTTATTAGAAATAAACGCGTTTTGGGCAAAATTGGGTAAAATTGTGTTAAGACCAAAAAATTGGCCAAAAAATTGTTTTGCTTAAATGCATGCGGCTTAAGTTTTTCGGAAGCTTCTTTGCATTTGAAACTCCTTTCAATACTTAGTTATTAGAAATAAACGCGTTTTGGGCAAAATTGGGTAAAATTGTGTTTCAACCAAAAATTTGATTTTTAGCCTTTCCTAAAAAATTGGTCAAAAATTTTTTTTGCTTAAATGCATGCGACTTAAGCTTTTTCGGAAGCTTCTTCGCATTTGAAACTCCTTTCAATACTCAGTTATTAGAAATAAACGCCTTTTGGGCAAAATTGGGTAAAATTGTGTTTCAACCAAAAATTTGATTTTTAGCCTTTCCTAAAAAATTGGTCAAAAATTTTTTTTGCTTAAATGCATGCGACTTAAGCTTTTTCGGAAGAAACGCCTTTTGGGCAAAATTGGGTAAAATTGTGTTTCAACCAAAAATTTCATTTTTAGCAAAGGGGTTAGCCTTTCCTAAAAAATTGGTCAAAAATTTTTTTTGCTTAAATGCATGCGACTTAAGCTTTTTCGGAAGCTTCTTCGCATTTGAAACTCCTTTCAATACTCAGTTATTAGAAATAAACGCCTTTTGGGCAAAATTGGGTAAAATTGTGTTTCAACCAAAAATTTGATTTTTAGCCTTTCCTAAAAAATTGGTCAAAAATTTTTTTTGCTTAAATGCATGCGACTTAAGCTTTTTCGGAAGAAACGCCTTTTGGGCAAAATTGGGTAAAATTGTGTTTCAACCAAAAATTTCATTTTTAGCAAAGGGGTTAGCCTTTCCTAAAAAATTGGTCAAAAATTTTTTTTGCTTAAATGCATGCGACTTAAGCTTTTTCGGAAGCTTCTTCGCATTTGAAACTCCTTTCAATACTCAGTTATTAGAAATAAACGCCTTTTGGGCAAAATTGGGTAAAATTGTGTTTCAACCAAAAATTTGATTTTTAGCCTTTCCTAAAAAATTGGTCAAAAATTTTTTTTGCTTAAATGCATGCGACTTAAGCTTTTTCGGAAGAAACGCCTTTTGGGCAAAATTGGGTAAAATTGTGTTTCAACCAAAAATTTCATTTTTAGCAAAGGGGTTAGCCTTTCCTAAAAAATTGGTAAAAAATTTTTTTTGCTTAAATGCATGCGACTTAAGCTTTTTCGGAAGCTTCTTCGCATTTGAAACTCCTTTCAATACTCAGTTATTAGAAATAAACGCCTTTTGGGCAAAATTGGGTAAAATTGTGTTTCAACCAAAAATTTGATTTTTAGCCTTTCCTAAAAAATTGGTCAAAAATTTTTTTTGCTTAAATGCATGCGACTTAAGCTTTTTCGGAAGAAACGCCTTTTGGGCAAAATTGGGTAAAATTGTGTTTCAACCAAAAATTTCATTTTTAGCAAAGGGGTTAGCCTTTCCTAAAAAATTGGTCAAAAATTTTTTTTGCTTAAATGCATGCGACTTAAGCTTTTTCGGAAGCTTCTTCGCATTTGAAACTCCTTTCAATACTCAGTTATTAGAAATAAACGCCTTTTGGGCAAAATTGGGTAAAATTGTGTTTCAACCAAAAATTTGATTTTTAGCCTTTCCTAAAAAATTGGTGAAAAATTTTTTTTGCTTAAATGCATGCGACTTAAGCTTTTTCGGAAGAAACGCCTTTTGGGCAAAATTGGGTAAAATTGTGTTTCAACCAAAAATTTCATTTTTAGCAAAGGGGTTAGCCTTTCTTAAAAAATTGGTCAAAAATTTTTTTTGCTTAAATGCATGCGACTTAAGCTTTTTCGGAAGCTTCTTCGCATTTGAAACTCCTTTCAATACTCAGTTATTAGAAATAAACGCCTTTTGGGCAAAATTGGGTAAAATTGTGTTTCAACCAAAAATTTCATTTTTAGCAAAGGGGTTAGTTAGCCTTTCCTAAAAAATTGGTAAAAAATTTTTTTTGCTTAAATGCATGCGACTTAAGCTTTTTCGGAAGCTTCTTCGCATTTGAAACTCCTTTCAATACTCAGTTATTAGAAATAAACGCCTTTTGGGCAAAATTGGGTAAAATTGTGTTTCAACCAAAAATTTGATTTTTAGCAAAGGGGTTAGCCTTTCCTAAAAAATTGGTCAAACATTTTTTTTGCTTAAATGCATGCGACTTAAGCTTTTTCGGAAGCTTCTTCGCATTTGAAACTCCTTTCAATACTCAGTTATTCAGTTATTAGAAATAAACGCCTTTTGGGCAAAATTGGGTAAAATTGTGTTTCAACCAAAAATTTGATTTTTAGCAAAGGGGTTAGTTAGCCTTTCCTAAAAAATTGGTCAAAAATTTTTTTTGCTTAAATGCATGCGACTTAAGCTTTTTCGGAAGCTTCTTCGCATTTGAAACTCCTTTCAATACTCAGTTATTAGAAATAAACGCCTTTTGGGCAAAATTGGGTAAAATTGTGTTTCAACCAAAAATTTCATTTTTAGCAAAGGGGTTAGTTAGCCTTTCCTAAAAAATTGGTCAAAAATTTTTTTTGCTTAAATGCATGCGACTTAAGCTTTTTCGAAAGCTTCTTCGCATTTGAAACTCCTTTCAATACTCAGTTATTAGAAATAAACGCCTTTTGGGCAAAATTGGGTAAAATTGTGTTTCAACCAAAAATTTGATTTTTAGCAAAGGGGTAGTTAGCCTTTCCTAAAAAATTGGTCAAAATTTTTTTTTGCTTAAATGCATGCGACTTAAGCTTTTTCGGAAGCTTCTTCGCATTTGAAACTCCTTTCAATACTCAGTTATTAGAAATAAACGCCTTTTGGGCAAAATTGGGTAAAATTGTGTTTCAACCAAAAATTTGATTTTTAGCAAAGGGGTTAGTTAGCCTTTCCTAAAAAATTGGTCAAAATTTTTTTTTGCTTAAATGCATGCGACTTAAGCTTTTTCGAAAGCTTCTTCGCATTTGAAACTCCTTTCAATACTCAGTTATTAGAAATAAACGCCTTTTGGGCAAAATTGGGTAAAATTGTGTTTCAACCAAAAATTTGATTTTTAGCAAAGGGGTTAGCCTTTCCTAAAAAATTGGTCAAAAATTTTTTTTGCTTAAATGCATGCGACTTAAGCTTTTTCGGAAGCTTCTTCGCATTTGAAACTCCTTTCAATACTCAGTTATTAGAAATAAACGCCTTTTGGGCAAAATTGGGTAAAATTGTGTTTCAACCAAAAATTTCATTTTTAGCAAAGGGGTTAGTTAGCCTTTCCTAAAAAATTGGTCAAAATTTTTTTTTGCTTAAATGCATGCGACTTAAGCTTTTTCGGAAGCTTCTTCGCATTTGAAACTCCTTTCAATACTCAGTTATTAGAAATAAACGCCTTTTGGGCAAAATTGGGTAAAATTGTGTTTCAACCAAAAATTTCATTTTTAGCAAAGGGGTTACCCTTTCCTAAAAAATTGGTCAAAAATTTTTTTTGCTTAAATGCATGCGACTTAAGCTTTTTCGGAAGCTTCTTCGCATTTGAAACTCCTTTCAATAGTCAGTTATTAGAAATAAACGCCTTTTGGGCAAAATTGGGTAAAATTGTGTTTCAACCAAAAATTTGATTTTTAGCAAAGGGGTTACCCTTTCCTAAAAAATTGGTCAAAAATTTTTTTTGCTTAAATGCATGCGACTTAAGCTTTTTCGGAAGCTTCTCCGCATTTGAAACTCCTTTCAATACTCAGTTATTAGAAATAAACGCCTTTTGGACAAAATTGGGTAAAATTGTGTTTCAACCAAAAATTTGATTTTTAGCAAAGGGGTTAGCCTTTCATAAAAAATTGGTCAAAAATTTTTTTTGCTTAAATGCATGCGACTTAAGCTTTTTCGGAAGCTTCTTCGCATTTGAAACTCCTTTCAATACTCAGTTATTAGAAATAAACGCCTTTTGGGCAAAATTGGGTAAAATTGTGTTTCGACCAAAAATTTGATTTTTAGCAAAGGGGTTAGCCTTTCCTAAAAAATTGGTCAAAAATTTTTTTTGCTTAAATGCATGCGACTTAAGCTTTTTCGGAAGCTTCTTCGCATTTGAAACTCCTTTCAATACTCAGTTATTAGAAATAAACGCCTTTTGGGCAAAATTGGGTAAAATTGTGTTTCAACCAAAAATTTGATTTTTAGCAAAGGGGTTACCTTTCCTAAAAAATTGGTCAAAAATTTTTTCTGCTTAAATGCATGCGACTTAAGCTTTTTCGGAAGCTTCTTCGCATTTGAAACTCCTTTCAATACTCAGTTATTAGAAATAAACGCCTTTTGGGCAAAATTGGGTAAAATTGTGTTTCGACCAAAAATTTGATTTTTAGCAAAGGGGTTAGCCTTTCCTAAAAATTGGTCAAAATTTTTTTTTGCTTAAATGCATGCGACTTAAGCTTTTTCGGAAGCTTCTTCGCATTTGAAACTCCTTTCAATACTCAGTTATTAGAAATAAACGCCTTTTGGGCAAAATTGGGTAAAATTGTGTTTCGACCAAAAATTTGATTTTTAGCAAAGGGGTTAGCCTTTCCTAAAAAATTGGTCAAAATTTTTTTTTGCTTAAATGCATGCGACTTAAGCTTTTCGGAAACTTCTTCGCATTTGAAACTCCTTTCAATACTCAGTTATTAGAAATAAACGCCTTTTGGGCAAAATTGGGTAAAATTGTGTTTCGACCAAAAATTTGATTTTTAGCAAAGGGGTTAGCCTTTTCTAAAAAATTGGTCAAAAATTTTTTTTGCTTAAATGCATGCGACTTAAGCTTTTTCGGAAGCTTCTTCGCATTTGAAACTCCTTTCAATACTCAGTTATTAGAAATAAACGCCTTTTGGGCAAAATTGGGTAAAATTGTGTTTCAACCAGAAATTTGATTTTTAGCAAAGGGGTTACCCTTTCCTAAAAAATTGGTCAAAAATTTTTTTTGCTTAAATGCATGCGACTTAAGCTTTTTCGGAAGCTTCTTCGCATTTGAAACTCCTTTCAATACTCAGTTATTAGAAATAAACGCCTTTTGGGCAAAATTGGGTAAAATTGTGTTTCGACCAAAAATTTGATTTTTAGCAAAGGGGTTAGCCTTTTCTAAAAAATTGGTCAAAAATTTTTTTTGCTTAAATGCATGCGACTTAAGCTTTTTCGGAAGCTTCTTCGCATTTGAAACTCCTTTCAATACTCAGTTATTAGAAATAAACGCCTTTTGGGCAAAATTGGGTAAAATTGTGTTTCAACCAGAAATTTGATTTTTAGCAAAGGGGTTACCCTTTCCTAAAAAATTGGTCAAAAATTTTTTTTGCTTAAATGCATGCGACTTAAGCTTTTTCGGAAGCTTCTTCGCATTTGAAACTCCTTTCAATACTCAGTTATTAGAAATAAACGCCTTTTGGGCAAAATTGGGTAAAATTGTGTTTCAACCAAAAATTTGATTTTTAGCAAAGGGGTTAGCCTTTCCTAAAAAATTGGTAAAAAATTTTTTTTGCTTAAATGCATGCGACTTAAGCTTTTTCGGAAGCTTCTTCGCATTTGAAACTCCTTTCAATACTCAGTTATTAGAAATAAACGCCTTTTGGGCAAAATTGGGTAAAATTGTGTTTCGACCAAAAATTTGATTTTTAGCAAAGGGGTTAGCCTTTCCTAAAAAATTGGTCAAAAATTTTTTTTGCTTAAATGCATGCGACTTAAGCTTATTCGGAAGCTTCTTCGCATTTGAAACTCCTTTCAATACTCAGTTATTAGAAATAAACGCCTTTTGGGCAAAATTGGGTAAAATTGTGTTTCGACCAAAAATTTGATTTTTAGCAGAGGGGTTAGCCTTTCCTAAAAAATTAGTCAAAAATTTTTTCTGCTTAAATGCATGCGACTTAAGCTTTTTCGGAAGCTTCTTCGCATTTGAAACTCCTTTCAATACTCAGTTATTAGAAATAAACGCCTTTTGGGCAAAATTGGGTAAAATTGTGTTTCGACCAAAAATTTGATTTTTAGCCAAGGGGTTAGCCTTTCCTAAAAAATTGGTCAAAAATTTTTTTTGCTTAAATGCATGCGACTTAAGCTTTTTCGGAAGCTTCTTCGCATTTGAAACTCCTTTCAATACTCAGTTATTAGAAATAAACGCCTTTTGGGCAAAAAAAATTTGTGAAAAATTTTTTTTGCTTAAATGCATGCGACTTAAGCTTTTTCGGAAGCTTCTTCGCATTTGAAACTCCTTTCAATACTCAGTTATTAGAAATAAACGCCTTTTGGGCAAAATTGGGTCAAATTGTGTTTCGACCAAAAATTTGATTTTTAGCAAAGGGGTTAGTTAGCCTTTCCTAAAAAATTGGTCAAAATTTTTTTTTGCTTAAATGCATGCGACTTAAGCTTTTTCGGAAGCTTCTTCGCATTTGAAACTCCTTTCAATACTCAGTTATTAGAAATAAACGCCTTTTGGGCAAAATTGGGTAAAATTGTGTTTCGACCAAAAATTTGATTTTTAGCAAAGGGGTTAGCCTCTCCTAAAAATTGGTCACAATTTTTTTTTGCTTAAATGCATGCGACTTAAGCTTTTTCGGAAGCTTCTTCGCATTTGAAACTCCTTTCAATACTCAGTTATTAGAAATAAACGCCTTTTGGGCAAAATTGGGTCAAATTGTGTTTCGACCAAAAATTTGATTTTTAGCAAAGGGGTTAGTTAGCCTTTCCTAAAAAATTGGTCAAAAATTTTTTTTGCTTAAATGCATGCGACTTAAGCTTTTTCGGAAGCTTCTTCGCATTTGAAACTCCTTTCAATACTCAGTTATTAGAAATAAACGCCTTTTGGGCAAAATTGGGTCAAATTGTGTTTCGACCAAAAATTTGATTTTTAGCAAAGGGGTTAGCCTTTCCTAAAAAATTGGTCAAAATTTTTTTTTGCTTAAATGCATGCGACTTAAGCTTTTTCGGAAGCTTCTTCGCATTTGAAACTCCTTTCAATACTCAGTTATTAGAAATAAACGCCTTTTGGGCAAAAAAAATTGGTGAAAAATTTTTTTTGCTTAAATGCATGCGACTTAAGCTTTTTCGGAAGCTTCTTCGCATTTGAAACTCCTTTCAATACTCAGTTATTAGAAATAAACGTCTTTTGGGCAAAATTGGGTCAAATTGTGTTTCGACCAAAAATTTGATTTTTAGCAAAGGGGTTAGCCTTTCCTAAAAAATTGGTCAAAACTTTTTTTTGCTTAAATGCATGCGACTTAAGCTTTTTCGGAAGCTTCTTCGCATTTGAAACTCCTTTCAATACTCAGTTATTAGAAATAAACGCCTTTTGGGCAAAATTGGGTAAAATTGTGTTTCGACCAAAAATTTGATTTTTAGCAAAGGGGTTAGCCTTTCCTAAAAAATTGGTCAAAAATTTTTTTTGCTTAAATGCATGCGACTTAAGCTTTTTCGGAAGCTTCTTCGCATTTGAAACTCCTTTCAATACTCAGTTATTAGAAATAAACGCCTTTTGGGCAAAATTGGGTAAAATTGTGTTTCGACCAAAAATTTGATTTTTAGCAAAGGGGTTTCCTAAAAAATTGGTCAAAAAATTTTTTTTTGCTTAAATGCATGCGACTTAAGCTTTTTCGGAAGCTTCTTCGCATTTGAAACTCCTTTCAATACTCAGTTATTAGAAATAAACGCCTTTTGGGCAAAATTGGGTAAAATTGTGTTTCGACCAAAAATTTGATTTTTAGCAAAGGGGTTAGCCTTTCCTAAAAAATTGGTCAAAATTTTTTTTTGCTTAAATGCATGCGACTTAAGCTTTTTCGGAAGCTTCTTCGCATTTGAAACTCCTTTCAATACTCAGTTATTAGAAATAAACGCCTTTTGGGCAAAATTGGGTAAAATTGTGTTTCGACCAAAAATTTGATTTTTAGCAAAGGGGTTTCCTAAAAATTTGGTCAAAAATTTTTTTTGCTTAAATGCATGCGACTTAAGCTTTTTCGGAAGCTTCTTCGCATTTGAAACTCCTTTCAATACTCAGTTATTAGAAATAAACGCCTTTTGGGCAAAATTGGGTAAAATTGTGTTTCGACCAAAAATTTGATTTTTAGCAAAGGGGTTAGCCTTTCCTAAAAAATTGGTCAAAAATTTTTTTTGCTTAAATGCATGCGACTTAAGCTTTTTCGGAAGCTTCTTCGCATTTGAAACTCCTTTCAATACTCAGTTATTAGAAATAAACGCCTTTTGGGCAAAATTGGGTAAAATTGTGTTTCGACCAAAAATTTGATTTTTAGCAAAGGGGTTAGCCTTTCCTAAAAAATTGGTCAAAAATTTTTTTTGCTTAAATGCATGCGACTTAAGCTTTTTCGGAAGCTTCTTCGCATTTGAAACTCCTTTCAATACTCAGTTATTAGAAATAAACGCCTTTTGGGCAAAATTGGGTAAAATTGTGTTTCGACCAAAAATTTGATTTTTAGCAAAGGGGTTTCCTAAAAATTTGGTCAAAAATTTTTTTTGCTTAAATGCATGCGACTTAAGCTTTTTCGGAAGCTTCTTCGCATTTGAAACTCCTTTCAATACTCAGTTATTAGAAATAAACGCCTTTTGGGCAAAATTGGGTAAAATTGTGTTTCGACCAAAAATTTGATTTTTAGCAAAGGGGTTAGCCTTTCCTAAAAAATTGGTCAAAAATTTTTTCTACTTAAATGCATGCGACTTAAGCTTTTTCGGAAGCTTCTTCGCATTTGAAACTCCTTTCAATACTCAGTTATTAGAAATAAACGCCTTTTGGGCAAAATTGGGTAAAATTGTGTTTCGACCAAAAATTTGATTTTTAGCAAAATTGGTCAAAAATTTTTTTTGCTTAAATGCATGCGACTTAAGCTTTTTCGGAAGCTTCTTCGCATTTGAAACTCCTTTCAATACTCAGTTATTAGAAATAAACGCCTTTTGGGCAAAATTGGGTAAAATTGTGTTTCGACCAAAAATTTGATTTTTAGCAAAGGGTTAGCCTTTCCTAAAAAATTGGTCAAAAATTTTTTTTGCTTAAATGCATGCGACTTAAGCTTTTTCGGAAGCTTCTTCGCATTTGAAACTCCTTTCAATACTCAGTTATTAGAAATAAACGCCTTTTGGGCAAAATTGGGTAAAATTGTGTTTCGACCAAAAATTTGATTTTTAGCGAAATTGGTCAAAAATTTTTTTTGCTTAAATGCATGCGACTTAAGCTTTTTCGAAAGCTTCTTCGCATTTGAAACTCCTTTCAATACTCAGTTATTAGAAATAAACGCCTTTTGGGCAAAATTGGGTAAAATTGTGTTTCGACCAAAAATTTGATTTTTAGCAAAGGGTTAGCCTTTCCTAAGAAATTGGTCAAAAATTTTTTTTGCTTAAATGCATGCGACTTAAGCTTTTTCGGAAGCTTCTTCGCATTTGAAACTCCTTTCAATACTCCGTTATTAGAAATAAACGCCTTTTGGGCAAAATTGGGTAAAATTGTGTTTCGACCAAAAATTTGATTTTTAGCAAAGGGGTTAGCCTTTCCTAAAAAATTGGTAAAAAATTTTTTCTGCTTAAATGCATGCGACTTAAGCTTTTTCGGAAGCTTCTTCGCATTTGAAACTCCTTTCAATACTGTTATTAGAAATAAACGCCTTTTGGGCAAAATTGGGTAAAATTGTGTTTCGACCAAAAATTTGATTTTTAGCAAAATTGGTCAAAAATTTTTTTTGCTTAAATGCATGCGACTTAAGCTTTTTCGGAAGCTTCTTCGCATTTGAAACTCCTTTCAATACTCAGTTATTAGAAATAAACGCCTTTTGGGCAAAATTGGGTAAAATTGTGTTTCGACCAAAAATTTGATTTTTAGCAAAGGGGTTAGCCTTTCCTAAGAAATTGGTCAAAAATTTTTTTTGCTTAAATGCATGCGACTTAAGCCTTTTCGGAAGCTTCTTCGCATTTGAAACTCCTGTCAATACTCAGTTATTAGAAATAAACGCCTTTTGGGCAAAATTGGGTAAAATTGTGTTTCGACCAAAAATTTGATTTTTAGCAAAGGGGTTAGCCCTTCCTAAAAAATTGGTCAAAAATTTTTTTTCCTTAAATGCATGCGACTTAAGCTTTTTCGGAAGCTTCTTCGCATTTGAAACTCCTTTCAATACTCAGTTATTAGAAATAAACGCCTTTTGGGCAAAATTGGGTAAAATTGTGTTTCGACCAAAAATTTGATTTTTAGCAAAGGGGTTAGCCTTTCCTAAAAAATTGGTCAAAAATTTTTTTTGCTTAAATGCATGCGACTTAAGCTTTTTCGGAAGCTTCTTCGCATTTGAAACTCCTTTCAATACTCAGTTATTAGAAATAAACGCCTTTTGGGCAAAATTGGGTAAAATTGTGTTTCGACCAAAAATTTGATTTTTAGCAAAGGGGTTAGCCTTTCCTAAAAAATTGGTCAAAAATTTTTTTTGCTTAAATGCATGCGACTTAAGCTTTTTCGGAAGCTTCTTCGCATTTGAAACTCCTTTCAATACTCAGTTATTAGAAATAAACGCCTTTTGGGCAAAATTGGGTAAAATTGTGTTTCGACCAAAAATTTGATTTTTAGCAAAGGGGTTAGCCTTTCCTAAAAAATTGGTCAAAAATTTTTTTTGCTTAAATGCATGCGACTTAAGCTTTTTCGGAAGCTTCTTCGCATTTGAAACTCCTTTCAATACTCAGTTATTAGAAATAAACGCCTTTTGGGCAAAATTGGGTAAAATTGTGTTTCGACCAAAAATTTGATTTTTAGCAAAGGGGTTAGCCTTTCCTAAGAAATTGGTCAAAAATTTTTTTTGCTTAAATGCATGCGACTTAAGCTTTTTCGGAAGCTTCTTCGCATTTGAAACTCCTGTCAATACTCAGTTATTAGAAATAAACGCCTTTTGGGCAAAATTGGGTAAAATTGTGTTTCGACCAAAAATTTGATTTTTAGCAAAGGGGTTAGCCCTTCCTAAAAAATTGGTCAAAAATTTTTTTTCCTTAAATGCATGCGACTTAAGCTTTTTCGGAAGCTTCTTCGCATTTGAAACTCCTTTCAATACTCAGTTATTAGAAATAAACGCCTTTTGGGCAAAATTGGGTAAAATTGTGTTTCGACCAAAAATTTGATTTTTAGCAAAGGGGTTAGCCTTTCCTAAAAAATTGGTAAAAAATTTTTTTTGCTTAAATGCATGCGACTTAAGCTTTTTCGGAAGCTTCTTCGCATTTGAAACTCCTTTCAATACTCAGTTATTAGAAATAAACGCCTTTTGGGCAAAATTGGGTAAAATTGTGTTTCGACCAAAAATTTGATTTTTAGCAAAGGGGTTAGCCTTTCCTAAAAAATTGGTCAAACATTTTTTTTGCTTAAATGCATGCGACTTAAGCTTTTTCGGAAGCTTCTTCGCATTTGAAACTCCTTTCAATACTCAGTTATTAGAAATAAACGCCTTTTGGGCAAAATTGGGTAAAATTGTGTTTCGACCAAAAATTTGATTTTTAGCAAAGGGGTTAGCCTTTCCTAAAAAATTGGTCAAAATTTTTTTTTGCTTAAATGCATGCGACTTAAGCTTTTTCGGAAGCTTCTTCGCATTTGAAACTCCTTTCAATACTCAGTTATTAGAAATAAACGCCTTTTGGCCAAAAGGCCTTTTGGCCTTTCCTAAAAAATTGGTCAAAAATTTTTTTTGCTTAAATGCATGCGACTTAAGCTTTTTCGGAAGCTTCTTCGCATTTGAAACTCCTTTCAATACTCAGTTATTAGAAATAAACGCCTTTTGGGCAAAATTGGGTAAAATTGTGTTTCGACCAAAAATTTGATTTTTAGCAAAGGTCTTTCCTAAAAAATTGGTCAAAAATTTTTTTGGCTTAAATGCATGCGACTTAAGCTTTTTCGGAAGCTTCTTCGCATTTGAAACTCCTTTCAATACTCAGTTATTAGAAATAAACGCCTTTTGGGCAAAATTGGGTAAAATTGTGTTTCGACCAAAAATTTGATTTTTAGCAAAGGGGTTAGCCTTTCCTAAAAAATTGGTGAAAAATTTTTTTTGCTTAAATGCATGCGACTTAAGCTTTTTCGGAAGCTTCTTCGCATTTGAAACTCCTTTCAATACTCAGGTATTAGAAATAAACGCCTTTTGGGCAAAATTGGGTAAAATTGTGTTTCGACCAAAAATTTGATTTTTAGCAAAGGGGTTAGCCTTTCCTAAAAAATTGGTCAAAAATTTTTTTTGCTTAAATGCATGCGACTTAAGCTTTTTCGGAAGCTTCTTCGCATTTGAAACTCCTTTCAATACTCAGTTGTTAGAAATAAACGCCTTTTGGGCAAAATTGGGTAAAATTGTGTTTCAACCAAAAATTTGATTTTTAGCAAAGGGGTTAGCCCTTCCTAAAAAATTGGTCAAAAATTTTTTTTCCTTAAATGCATGCGACTTAAGCTTTTTCGGAAGCTTCTTCGCATTTGAAACTCCTTTCAATACTCAGTTATTAGAAATAAACGCCTTTTGGGCAAAATTGGGTAAAATTGTGTTTCGACCAAAAATTTGATTTTTAGCAAAGGGGTTAGCCTTTCCTAAAAAATTGGTCAAAAATTTTTTTTGCTTAAATGCATGCGACTTAAGCTTTTTCGGAAGCTTCTTCGCATTTGAAACTCCTTTCAATACTCAGTTATTAGAAATAAACGCCTTTTGGGCAAAATTGGGTAAAATTGTGTTTCGACCAAAAATTTGATTTTTAGCAAAGGGGTTAGCCTTTCCTAAAAAATTGGTCAAAATTTTTTTTTGCTTAAATGCATGCGACTTAAGCTTTTTCGGAAGCTTCTTCGCATTTGAAACTCCTTTCAATACTCAGTTATTAGAAATAAACGCCTTTTGGGCAAAATTGGGTAAAATTGTGTTTCGACCAAAAATTTGATTTTTAGCAAAGGGGTTAGCCTTTCCTAAAAAATTGGTCAAAAATTTTTTTTGCTTAAATGCATGCGACTTAAGCTTTTTCGGAAGCTTCTTCGCATTTGAAACTCCTTTCAATACTCAGTTATTAGAAATAAACGCCTTTTGGGCAAATTTGGGTAAAATTGTGTTTCGACCAAAAATTTGATTTTTAGCAAAGGGGTTAGCCTTTCCTAAAAAATTGGTCAAAATTTTTTTTTGCTTAAATGCATGCGACTTAAGCTTTTTCGGAAGCTTCTTCGCATTTGAAACTCCTTTCAATACTCAGTTATTAGAAATAAACGCCTTTTGGGCAAAATTGGGTAAAATTGTGTTTCGACCAAAAATTTGATTTTTAGCAAAGGGGTTAGCCTTTCCTAAAAAATTGGTCAAAAATTTTTTTTGCTTAAATGCATGCGACTTAAGCTTTTTCGGAAGCTTCTTCGCATTTGAAACTCCTTTCAATACTCAGTTATTAGAAATAAACGCCTTTTGGCCAAAAGGCCTTTTGGCCTTTCCTAAAAAATTGGTCAAAAATTTTTTTTGCTTAAATGCATGCGACTTAAGCTTTTTCGGAAGCTTCTTCGCATTTGAAACTCCTTTCAATACTCAGTTATTAGAAATAAACGCCTTTTGGGCAAAATTGGGTAAAATTGTGTTTCGACCAAAAATTTGATTTTTAGCAAAGGGGTTAGCCTTTCCTAAAAAATTGGTCAAAAATTTTTTTTGCTTAAATGCATGCGACTTAAGCTTTTTCGGAAGCTTCTTCGCATTTGAAACTCCTTTCAATACTGTTATTAGAAATAAACGCCTTTTGGGCAAAATTGGGTAAAATTGTGTTTCGACCAAAAATTTGATTTTTAGCAAAATTGGTCAAAAATTTTTTTTGCTTAAATGCATGCGACTTAAGCTTTTTCGGAAGCTTCTTCGCATTTGAAACTCCTTTCAATACTCAGTTATTAGAAATAAACGCCTTTTGGGCAAAATTGGGTAAAATTGTGTTTCGACCAAAAATTTGATTTTTAGCAAAGGGGTTAGCCTTTCCTAAAAAATTGGTCAAAAATTTTTTCTACTTAAATGCATGCGACTTAAGCTTTTTCGGAAGCTTCTTCGCATTTGAAACTCCTTTCAATACTCAGTTATTAGAAATAAACGCCTTTTGGGCAAAATTGGGTAAAATTGTGTTTCGACCAAAAATTTGATTTTTAGCAAAATTGGTCAAAAATTTTTTTTGCTTAAATGCATGCGACTTAAGCTTTTTCGGAAGCTTCTTCGCATTTGAAACTCCTTTCAATACTCAGTTATTAGAAATAAACGCCTTTTGGGCAAAATTGGGTAAAATTGTGTTTCGACCAAAAATTTGATTTTTAGCAAAGGGTTAGCCTTTCCTAAAAAATTGGTCAAAAATTTTTTTTGCTTAAATGCATGCGACTTAAGCTTTTTCGGAAGCTTCTTCGCATTTGAAACTCCTTTCAATACTCAGTTATTAGAAATAAACGCCTTTTGGGCAAAATTGGGTAAAATTGTGTTTCGACCAAAAATTTGATTTTTAGCAAAGGGGTTAGCCCTTCCTAAAAAATTGGTCAAAAATTTTTTTTCCTTAAATGCATGCGACTTAAGCTTTTTCGGAAGCTTCTTCGCATTTGAAACTCCTTTCAATACTCAGTTATTAGAAATAAACGCCTTTTGGGCAAAATTGGGTAAAATTGTGTTTCGACCAAAAATTTGATTTTTAGCAAAGGGGTTAGCCTTTCCTAAAAAATTGGTAAAAAATTTTTTTTGCTTAAATGCATGCGACTTAAGCTTTTTCGGAAGCTTCTTCGCATTTGAAACTCCTTTCAATACTCAGTTATTAGAAATAAACGCCTTTTGGGCAAAATTGGGTAAAATTGTGTTTCGACCAAAAATTTGATTTTTAGCAAAGGGGTTAGCCTTTCCTAAAAAATTGGTCAAAAATTTTTTTTGCTTAAATGCATGCGACTTAAGCTTTTTCGGAAGCTTCTTCGCATTTGAAACTCCTTTCAATACTCAGTTATTAGAAATAAACGCCTTTTGGGCAAAATTGGGTAAAATTGTGTTTCGACCAAAAATTTGATTTTTAGCAAAGGGGTTAGCCTTTCCTAAAAAATTGGTCAAAATTTTTTTTTGCTTAAATGCATGCGACTTAAGCTTTTTCGGAAGCTTCTTCGCATTTGAAACTCCTTTCAATACTCAGTTATTAGAAATAAACGCCTTTTGGGCAAAATTGGGTAAAATTGTGTTTCGACCAAAAATTTTATTTTTAGCAAAGGGGTTAGCCTTTCCTAAAAAATTGGTCAAAAATTTTTTTTGCTTAAATGCATGCGACTTAAGCTTTTTCGGAAGCTTCTTCGCATTTGAAACTCCTTTCAATACTCAGTTGTTAGAAATAAACGCCTTTTGGGCAAAATTGGGTAAAATTGTGTTTCAACCAAAAATTTGATTTTTAGCAAAGGGGTTAGCCCTTCCTAAAAAATTGGTCAAAAATTTTTTTTCCTTAAATGCATGCGACTTAAGCTTTTTCGGAAGCTTCTTCGCATTTGAAACTCCTTTCAATACTCAGTTATTAGAAATAAACGCCTTTTGGGCAAAATTGGGTTAAATTGTGTTTCGACCAAAAATTTGATTTTTAGCAAAGGGGTTAGCCTTTCCTAAAAAATTGGTCAAAAATTTTTTTTGCTTAAATGCATGCGACTTAAGCTTTTTCGGAAGCTTCTTCGCATTTGAAACTCCTTTCAATACTCAGTTATTAGAAATAAACGCCTTTTGGGCAAAATTGGGTAAAATTGTGTTTCGACCAAAAATTTGATTTTTAGCAAAGGGGTTAGCCTTTCCTAAAAAATTGGTCAAAATTTTTTTTTGCTTAAATGCATGCGACTTAAGCTTTTTCGGAAGCTTCTTCGCATTTGAAACTCCTTTCAATACTCAGTTATTAGAAATAAACGCCTTTTGGGCAAAATTGGGTAAAATTGTGTTTCGACCAAAAATTTGATTTTTAGCAAAGGGGTTAGCCTTTCCTAAAAAATTGGTCAAAAATTTTTTTTGCTTAAATGCATGCGACTTAAGCTTTTTCGGAAGCTTCTTCGCATTTGAAACTCCTTTCAATACTCAGTTATTAGAAATAAACGCCTTTTGGGCAAAATTGGGTAAAATTGTGTTTCGACCAAAAATTTGATTTTTAGCAAAGGGGTTAGCCTTTCCTAAAAAATTGGTCAAAATTTTTTTTTGCTTAAATGCATGCGACTTAAGCTTTTTCGGAAGCTTCTTCGCATTTGAAACTCCTTTCAATACTCAGTTATTAGAAATAAACGCCTTTTGGGCAAAATTGGGTAAAATTGTGTTTCGACCAAAAATTTGATTTTTAGCAAAGGGGTTAGCCTTTCCTAAAAAATTGGTCAAAAATTTTTTTTGCTTAAATGCATGCGACTTAAGCTTTTTCGGAAGCTTCTTCGCATTTGAAACTCCTTTCAATACTCAGTTATTAGAAATAAACGCCTTTTGGCCAAAAGGCCTTTTGGCCAAAAGGCCTTTTGGCCTTTCCTAAAAAATTGGTCAAAAATTTTTTTTGCTTAAATGCATGCGACTTAAGCTTTTTCGGAAGCTTCTTCGCATTTGAAACTCCTTTCAATACTCAGTTATTAGAAATAAACGCCTTTTGGGCAAAATTGGGTAAAATTGTGTTTCGACCAAAAATATGATTTTTAGCAAAGGGGTTAGCCTTTCCTAAAAAATTGGTCAAAAATTTTTTTTGCTTAAATGCATGCGACTTAAGCTTTTTCGGAAGCTTCTTCGCATTTGAAACTCCTTTCAATACTCAGTTATTAGAAATAAACGCCTTTTGGGCAAAATTGGGTAAAATTGTGTTTCGACCAAAAATTTGATTTTTAGCAAAGGGGTTAGCCTTTCCTAAAAAATTGGTCAAAAATTTTTTTTGCTTAAATGCATGCGACTTAAGCTTTTTCGGAAGCTTCTTCGCATTTGAAACTCCTTTCAATACTGTTATTAGAAATAAACGCCTTTTGGGCAAAATTGGGTAAAATTGTGTTTCGACCAAAAATTTGATTTTTAGCAAAATTGGTCAAAAATTTTTTTTGCTTAAATGCATGCGACTTAAGCTTTTTCGGAAGCTTCTTCGCATTTGAAACTCCTTTCAATACTCAGTTATTAGAAATAAACGCCTTTTGGGCAAAATTGGGTAAAATTGTGTTTCGACCAAAAATTTGATTTTTAGCAAAGGGGTTAGCCTTTCCTAAAAAATTGGTCAAACATTTTTTTTGCTTAAATGCATGCGACTTAAGCTTTTTCGGAAGCTTCTTCGCATTTGAAACTCCTTTCAATACTCAGTTATTAGAAATAAACGCCTTTTGGGCAAAATTGGGTAAAATTGTGTTTCGACCAAAAATTTGATTTTTAGCAAAGGGGTTAGCCTTTCCTAAAAAATTGGTCAAAATTTTTTTTGCTTAAATGCATGCGACTTAAGCTTTTTCGGAAGCTTCTTCGCATTTGAAACTCCTTTCAATACTCAGTTATTAGAAATAAACGCCTTTTGGGCAAAATTGGGTAAAATTGTGTTTCGACCAAAAATTTGATTTTTAGCAAAATTGGTCAAAAATTTTTTTTGCTTAAATGCATGCGACTTAAGCTTTTTCGGAAGCTTCTTCGCATTTGAAACTCCTTTCAATACTCAGTTATTAGAAATAAACGCCTTTTGGGCAAAATTGGGTAAAATTGTGTTTCGACCAAAAATTTGATTTTTAGCAAAGGGTTAGCCTTTCCTAAGAAATTGGTCAAAAATTTTTTTTGCTTAAATGCATGCGACTTAAGCTTTTTCGGAAGCTTCTTCGCATTTGAAACTCCTTTCAATACTCCGTTATTAGAAATAAACGCCTTTTGGGCAAAATTGGGTAAAATTGTGTTTCGACCAAAAATTTGATTTTTAGCAAAGGGGTTAGCCTTTCCTAAAAAATTGGTAAAAAATTTTTTCTGCTTAAATGCATGCGACTTAAGCTTTTTCGGAAGCTTCTTCGCATTTGAAACTCCTTTCAATACTGTTATTAGAAATAAACGCCTTTTGGGCAAAATTGGGTAAAATTGTGTTTCGACCAAAAATTTGATTTTTAGCAAAATTGGTCAAAAATTTTTTTTGCTTAAATGCATGCGACTTAAGCTTTTTCGGAAGCTTCTTCGCATTTGAAACTCCTTTCAATACTCAGTTATTAGAAATAAACGCCTTTTGGGCAAAATTGGGTAAAATTGTGTTTCGACCAAAAATTTGATTTTTAGCAAAGGGGTTAGCCTTTCCTAAGAAATTGGTCAAAAATTTTTTTTGCTTAAATGCATGCGACTTAAGCTTTTTCGGAAGCTTCTTCGCATTTGAAACTCCTGTCAATACTCAGTTATTAGAAATAAACGCCTTTTGGGCAAAATTGGGTAAAATTGTGTTTCGACCAAAAATTTGATTTTTAGCAAAGGGGTTAGCCTTTCCTAAAAAATTGGTCAAAAATTTTTTTTGCTTAAATGCATGCGACTTAAGCTTTTTCGGAAGCTTCTTCGCATTTGAAACTCCTTTCAATACTGTTATTAGAAATAAACGCCTTTTGGGCAAAATTGGGTAAAATTGTGTTTCGACCAAAAATTGGTGAAAAATTTTTTTTGCTTAAATGCATGCGACTTAAGCTTTTTCGGAAGCTTCTTCGCATTTGAAACTCCTTTCAATACTCAGTTATTAGAAATAAACGCCTTTTGGGCAAAATTGGGTAAAATTGTGTTTCGACCAAAAATTTGATTTTTAGCAAAGGGGTTAGCCTTTCCTAAAAAATTGGTCAAAAATTGTTTTTGCTTAAATGCATGCGACTTAAGCTTCTTCGGAAGCTTCTTCGCATTTGAAACTCCTTTCAATACTCAGTTATTAGAAATAAACGCCTTTTGGGCAAAATTGGGTAAAATTGTGTTTCGACCAAAAATTTTATTTTTAGCAAAGGGGTTAGCCTTTCCTAAAAAATTGGTCCAAAATTTTTTTTGCTTAAATGCATGCGACTTAAGCTTTTTCGGAAGCTTCTTCGCATTTGAAACTCCATTCAATACTCAGTTATTAGAAATAAACGCCTTTTGGGCAAAATTGGGTAAAATTGTGTTTCGACCAAAAATTTGATTTTTAGCAAAGGGGTTAGCCTTTCCTAAAAAATTGGTCAAAAATTTTTTTTGCTTAAATGCATGCGACTTAAGCTTTTTCGGAAGCTTCTTCGCATTTGAAACTCCTTTCAATACTCAGTTATTAGAAATAAACGCCTTTTGGGCAAAATTGGGTAAAATTGTGTTTCAACCAAAAATTTGATTTTTAGCAAAGGGGTTAGCCTTTCCTAAAAAATTGGTCAAAAATTTTTTTTGCTTAAATGCATGCGACTTAAGCTTTTTCGGAAGCTTCTTCGCATTTGAAACTCCTTTCAATACTCAGTTATTAGAAATAAACGCCTTTTGGGCAAAATTGGGTAAAATTGTGTTTCAACCAAAAATTTGATTTTTAGCAAAGGGGTTAGCCTTTCCTAAAAAATTGGTCAAAAATTTTTTTTGCTTAAATGCATGCGACTTATGCTTTTTCGGAAGCTTCTTCGCATTTGAAACTCCTTTCAATACTCAGTTATTAGAAATAAACGCCTTTTGGGCAAAATTGGGTAAAATTGTGTTTCAACCAAAAATTTGATTTTTAGCAAAGGGGTTAGCCTTTCCTAAAAAATTGGTCAAAAATTTTTTTTGCTTAAATGCATGCGACTTAAGCTTTTTCGGAAGCTTCTTCGCATTTGAAACTCCTTTCAATACTCAGTTATTAGAAATAAACGCCTTTTGGGCAAAATTGGGTAAAATTGTGTTTCAACCAAAAATTTGATTTTTAGCAAAGGGGTTAGCCTTTCCTAAAAAATTGGTCAAAAATTTTTTTTGCTTAAATGCATGCGACTTAAGCTTTTTCGGAAGCTTCTTCGCATTTGAAACTCCTTTCAATACTCAGTTATTAGAAATAAACGCCTTTTGGGCAAAATTGGGTAAAATTGTGTTTAAACCAAAAATTTGATTTTTAGCAAAGGGGTTAGCCTTTCCTAAAAAATTGGTCAAAATTTTTTTTTGCTTAAATGCATGCGACTTAAGCTTTTTCGGAAGCTTCTTCGCATTTGAAACTCCTTTCAATACTCAGTTATTAGAAATAAACGCCTTTTGGGCAAAATTGGGTAAAATTGTGTTTCAACCAAAAATTTGATTTTTAGCAAAGGGGTTAGCCTTTCCTAAAAAATTGGTCAAAAATTTTTTTTGCTTAAATGCATGCGACTTAAGCTTTTTCGCATTTGAAACTCCTTTCAATACTCAGTTATTAGAAATAAACGCCTTTTGGGCAAAATTGGGTTAAATTGTGTTTCAACCAAAAATTTGATTTTTAGCAAAAAAAAAAAAATTGGTCAAAAATTTTTTTTGCTTAAATGCATGCGACTTAAGCTTTTTCGGAAGCTTCTTCGCATTTGAAACTCCTTTCAATACTCAGTTATTAGAAATAAACGCCTTTTGGGCAAAATTGGGTAAAATTGTGTTTCAACCAAAAATTTGATTTTTAGCAAAGGGGTTAGCCTTTCCTAAAAAATTGGTCAAAAATTTTTTTTGCTTAAATGCATGCGACTTAAGCTTTTTCGGAAGCTTCTTCGCATTTGAAACTCCTTTCAATACTCAGTTATTAGAAATAAACGCCTTTTGGGCAAAATTGGGTAAAATTGTGTTTCAACCAAAAATTTGATTTTTAGCAAAGGGGTTAGTTAGCCTTTCCTAAAAAATTGGTCAAAAATTTTTTTTGCTGAAATGCATGCGACTTAAGCTTTTTCGGAAGCTTCTTCGCATTTGAAACTCCTTTCAATACTCAGTTATTAGAAATAAACGCCTTTTGGGCAAAATTGGGTAAAATTGTGTTTCAACCAAAAATTTGATTTTTAGCAAAGGGGTTAGCCTTTCCTAAAAAATTGGTCAAAAATTTTTTTTGCTTATATGCATGCGACTTAAGCTTTTTCGGAAGCTTCTTCGCATTTGAAACTCCTTTCAATACTCAGTTATTAGAAATAAACGCCTTTTGGGCAAAATTGGGTAAAATTGTGTTTCAACCAAAAATTTGATTTTTAGCAAAGGGGTTAGCCTTTCCTAAAAAATTGGTCAAAAATTTTTTTTGCTTAAATGCATGCGACTTAAGCTTTTTCGGAAGCTTCTTCGCATTTGAAACTCTTTTCAATACTCAGTTATTAGAAATAAACGCCTTTTGGGCAAAATTGGCTAAATTGTGTTTCAACCAAAAATTTGATTTTTAGCAAAGGGGTTAGCCTTTCCTAAAAAATTGGTCAAAAATTTTTTTTGCTTAAGTGCATGCGACTTAAGCTTTTTCGGAAGCTTCTTCGCATTTGAAACTCCTTTCAATACTCAGTTATTAGAAATAAACGCCTTTTGGGCAAAATTGGGTAAAATTGTGTTTCAACCAAAAATTTGATTTTTAGCAAAGGGGTTAGCCTTTCCTAAAAAATTGGTCAAAAATTTTTTTTGCTTAAATGCATGCGACTTAAGCTTTTTCGGAAGCTTCTTCGCATTTGAAACTCCTTTCAATACTCAGTTATTAGAAATAAACGCCTTTTGGGCAAAATTGGGTAAAATTGTGTTTCAACCAAAAATTTGATTTTTAGCAAAGGGGTTAGCCTTTCCTAAAAAATTGGTCAAAAATTATTTTTGCTTAAATGCATGCGACTTAAGCTTTTTCGGAAGCTTCTTCGCATTTGAAACTCCTTTCAATACTCAGTTATTAGAAATAAACGCCTTTTGGGTAAAATTGTGTTTCAACCATAAATTTGATTTTTAGCAAAGGGGTTGTTAGCCTTTCCTAAAAAATTGGTAAACATTTTTTTTTGCTTAAATGCATGCGACTTAAGCTTTTTCGGAAGCTTCTTCGCATTTTTCGCAATTTTGCCCAAAAGGCGTTTATTTCTAATAACTGAGTATTGAAAGGAGTTTCAAATGCGAAGAAGCTTCCGAAAAAGCTTAAGTCGCATGTATTTAAGCAAAAAAAATTTTTGACCAATTTTTTAGGAAAGGCTAACCCCTTTGCTAAAAATCAAATTTTTGGTTGAAACACAATTTTACCCAATTTTGCCCAAAAGGCGTTTATTTCTAATAACTGAGAATTGACAGGAGTTTCAAATGCGAAGAAGCTTCCGAAAAAGCTTAAGTCGCATGCATTTAAGCAAAAAAAATTTTTGACCAATTTTTTAGGAAAGGCTAACCCCTTTGCTAAAAATCAAATTTTTGGTTGAAACACAATTTTACCCAATTTTGCCCAAAAGGCGTTTATTTCTAATAACTGAGTATTGAAAGGAGTTTCAAATGCGAAGAAGCTTCCGAAAAAGCTTAAGTCGCATGTATTTAAGCAAAAAAAATTTTTGACCAATTTTTTAGGAAAGGCTAACCCCTTTGCTAAAAATCAAATTTTTGGTTGAAACACAATTTTACCCAATTTTGCCCAAAAGGCGTTTATTTCTAATAACTGAGTATTGAAAGGAGTTTCAAATGCGAAGAAGCTTCCGAAAAAGCTTAAGTCGCATGTATTTAAGCAAAAAAATTTTTGACCAATTTTTTAGGAAAGGCTAACCCCTTTGCTAAAAATCAAATTTTTGGTTGAAACACAATTTTACCCAATTTTGCCCAAAAGGCGTTTATTTCTAATAACTGAGTATTGAAAGGAGTTTCAAATGCGAAGAAGCTTCCGAAAAAGCTTAAGTCGCATGTATTTAAGCAAAAAAAATTTTTGACCAATTTTTTAGGAAAGGCTAACCCCTTTGCTAAAAATCAAATTTTTGGTTGAAACACAATTTTACCCAATTTTGCCCAAAAGGCGTTTATTTCTAATAACTGAGTATTGAAAGGAGTTTCAAATGCGAAGAAGCTTCCGAAAAAGCTTAAGTCGCATGCATTTAAGCAAAAAAAATTTTTGACCAATTTTTTAGGAAAGGCTAACCCCTTTGCTAAAAATCAAATTTTTGGTTGAAACACAATTTTACCCAATTTTGCCCAAAAGGCGTTTATTTCTAATAACTGAGTATTGAAAGGAGTTTCAAATGCGAAGAAGCTTCCGAAAAAGCTTAAGTCGCATGCATTTAAGCAAAAAAAATTTTTGACCAATTTTTTTTTTTTTTTTTGCTAAAAATCAAATTTTTGGTTGAAACACAATTTTACCCAATTTTGCCCAAAAGGCGTTTATTTCTAATAACTGAGTATTGAAAGGAGTTTCAAATGCGAAGAATCTTCCGAAAAAGCTTAAGTCGCATGCATTTAAGCAAAAAAAATTTTTGACCAATTTTTTAGGAAAGGCTAACCCCTTGCTAAAAATCAAATTTATGGTTGAAACACAATTTTACCAAAAGGTGTTTATTTCTAATAACTGAGTATTGAAAGGAGTTTCAAATGCAAAGAAGCTTCCGAAAAAGCTTAAGTCGCATGCATTTAAGCAAAAAAAATTTTTGACCAATTTTTTTTTTGCTAAAAATCAAATTTTTGGTTGAAACACAATTTTACCCAATTTTGCCCAAAAGGCGTGTATTTCTAATAACTGAGTATTGAAAGGAGTTTCAAATGCGAAGAAGCTTCCGAAAAGCTTAAGTCGCATGCATTTAAGCAAAAAAAATTTTTGACCAATTTTTTTTTTTTTGCTAAAAATCAAATTTTTGGTTGAAACACATTTTACCCAATTTTGCCCAAAGGCGTTTATTTCTAATAACTGAGTATTGAAAGGAGTTTCAAATGCGAAGAAGCTTCCGAAAAGCTTAAGTCGCATGCATTTAAGCAAAAAAAATTTTTGACCAATTTTTTAGGAAAGGCTAACCCCTTTGCTAAAAATCAAATTTTTGGTTGAAACACAATTTTACCCAATTTTGCCCAAAAGGCGCTTATTTCTAATAACTGAGTATTGAAAGGAGTTTCAAATGCGAAGAATCTTCCGAAAAAGCTTAAGTCGCATGCATTTAAGCAAAAAAAATTTTTGACCAATTTTTTAGGAAAGGCTAACCCCTTTGCTCTAAAATCAAATTTTTGGTTGAAACACAATTTTACCCAATTTTGCCCAAAAGGCGTTTATTTCTAATAACTGAGTATTGAAAGGAGTTTCAAATGCGAAGAAGCTTCCGAAAAAGCTTAAGTCGCATGCATTTAAGCAAAAAAAATTTTTGACCAATTTTTTAGGAAAGGCTAACCCCTTTGCTCTAAAATCAAATTTTTGGTTGAAACACAATTTTACCCAATTTTGCCCAAAAGGCGTTTATTTCTAATAACTGAGTATTGAAAGGAGTTTCAAATGCGAAAAAGCTTCCGAAAAAGCTTAAGTCGCATGCATTTAAGCAAAAAAAATTTTTGACCAATTTTTTAGGAAAGGCTAACCCCTTTGCTAAAAATCAAATTTTTGGTTGAAACACAATTTTACCCAATTTTGCCCAAAAGACGTTTATTTCTAATAACTGAGTATTGAAAGGAGTTTCAAATGCGAAGAAGCTTCCGAAAAAGCTTAAGTCGCATGCATTTAAGCAAAAAAAATTTTTGACCATTTTTTAGGAAAGGCTAACACCCCTTTGCTAAAAATCAAATTTTTGGTTGAAACACAATTTTACCCAATTTTGCCAAAAGGCGTTTATTTCTAATAACTGAGTATTGAAAGGAGTTTCAAATGCGAAGAAGCTTCCGAAAAAGCTTAAGTCGCATGCATTTAAGCAAAAAAAATTTTTGACCAATTTTTTAGGAAAGGCTAACCCCTTTGCTAAAAATCAAATTTTTGGTTGAAACACAATTTTACCCAATTTTGCCCAAAAGGCGTTTATTTCTAATAACTGAGTATTGAAAGGAGTTTCAAATGCGAAGAAGCTTCCGAAAAAGCTTAAGTCGCATGCATTTAAGCAAAAAAAATTTTTGACCAATTTTTTAGGAAAGGCTAACCCCTTTGCTAAAAATCAAATTTTTGGTTGAAACACAATTTTACCCAATTTTGCCCAAAAGGCGTTTATTTCTAATAACTGAGTATTGAAAGGAGTTTCAAATGCGAAGAAGCTTCCGAAAAAGCTTAAGTCGCATGCATTTAAGCAAAAAAAATTTTTGACCAATTTTTTAGGAAAGGCTAACCCCTTTGCTAAAAATCAAATTTTTGGTTGAAACACAATTTTACCCAATTTTGCCCAAAAGGCGTTTATTTCTAATAACTGAGTATTGAAAGGAGTTTCAAATGCGAAGAAGCTTCCGAAAAAGCTTAAGTCGCATGCATTTAAGCAAAAAAAATTTTTGACCAATTTTTTAGGAAAGGCTAACCCCTTTGCTAAAAATCAAATTTTTGGTTGAAACACAATTTTACCCAATTTTGCCCAAAAGGCGTTTATTTCTAATAACTGAGTATTGAAAGGAGTTTCAAATGCGAAGAAGCTTCCGAAAAAGCTTAAGTCGCATGCATTTAAGCAAAAAAAATTTTTGACCAATTTTTTAGGAAAGGCTAAACCCCTTTGCTAAAAATCAAATTTTTGGTTGAAACACAATTTTACCCAATTTTGCCCAAAAGGCGTTTATTTCTAATAACTGAGTATTGAAAGGAGTTTCAAATGCGAAGAAGCTTCCGAAAAAGCTTAAGTCGCATGCATTTAAGCAAAAAAAATTTTGACCAATTTTTTAGGAAAGGCTAACCCCTTTGCTAAAAATAAAATTTTGGTTGAAACACAATTTTACCCAATTTTGCCCAAAAGGCGTTTATTTCTAATAACTGAGTATTGAAAGGAGTTTCAAATGCGAAGAAGCTTCCGAAAAAGCTTAAGTCGCATGCATTTAAGCAAAAAAATTTTTGACCAATTTTTTAGGAAAGGCTAACACCCCTTTGCTAAAAATCAAATTTTTGGTTGAAACACAATTTTACCCAATTTTGCCCAAAAGGCGTTTATTTCTAATAACTGAGTATTGAAAGGAGTTTCAAATGCGAAGAAGCTTCCGAAAAAGCTTAAGTCGCATGCATTTAAGCAAAAAAAATTTTTGACCAATTTTTTAGGAAAGGCTAACCCCTTTGCTAAAAATCAAATTTTGGTTGAAACACAATTTTACCCAATTTTGCCCAAAAGGCGTTTATTTCTAATAACTGAGTATTGAAAGGAGTTTCAAATGCGAAGAAGCTTCCGAAAAAGCTTAAGTCGCATGCATTTAAGCAAAAAAAGTTTTTGACCAATTTTTTAGGAAGGCTAACCCCTTTGCTAAAATCAAATTTTTGGTTTGAAACACAATTTTACCCAATTTTGCCCAAAAGGCGTTTATTCTAATAACTGAGTATTGAAAGGAGTTTCAAATGCGAAGAAGCTTCCGAAAAAGCTTAAGTCGCATGCATTTAAGCAAAAAAAATTTTTGACCAATTTTTTAGGAAAGGCTAACCCCTTTGCTAAAAATCAAATTTTTGGTTGAAACACAATTTTACCCAATTTTGCCCAAAAGGCGTTTATTTCTAATAACTGAGTATTGAAAGGAGTTTCAAATGCGAAGAAGCTTCCGAAAAAGCTTAAGTCGCATGCATTTAAGCAAAAAAAGTTTTTGACCAATTTTTTAGGAAAGGCTAACCCCTTTGCTAAAAATCAAATTTTTGGTTGAAACACAATTTTACCCAATTTTGCCCAAAAGGCGTTTACTTCTAATAACTGAGTATTGAAAGGAGTTTCAAATGCGAAGAAGCTTCCGAAAAAGCTTAAGTCGCATGCATTTAAGCAAAAAAAATTTTTGACCAATTTTTTAGGAAAGGCTAACCCCTTTGCTAAAATCAAATTTTTGGTTGAAACACAATTTTACCCAATTTTGCCCAAAAGGCGTTTATTTCTAATAACTGAGTATTGAAAGGAGTTTCAAATGCGAAGAAGCTTCCGAAAAAGCTTAAGTCGCATGCATTTAAGCAAAAAAAAGTTTTTGACCAATTTTTAGGAAAGGCTAACCCCTTTGCTAAAAATCAAATTTTTGGTTGAAACACAATTTTACCCAATTTTGCCCAAAAGGCGTTTATTTCTAATAACTGAGTATTGAAAGGAGTTTCAAATGCGAAGAAGCTTCCGAAAAAGCTTAAGTCGCATGCATTTAAGCAAAAAAAATTTTGACCAATTTTTAGGAAAGGCTAACCCCTTTGCTAAAAATAAAATTTTGGTTGAAACACAATTTTACCAATTTTGCCCAAAAGGCGTTTATTTCTAATAACTGAGTATTGAAAGGAGTTTCAAATGCGAAGAAGCTTCCGAAAAAGCTTAAGTCGCATGCATTTAAGCAAAAAAAATGTTTGACCAATTTTTTAGGAAAGGCTAACCCCTTTGCTAAAAATCAAATTTTTGGTTGAAACACAATTTTACCAATTTTGCCCAAAAGGCGTTTATTTCTAATAACTGAGTATTGAAAGGAGTTTCAAATGCGAAGAAGCTTCCGAAAAAGCTTAAGTCGCATGCATTTAAGCAAAAAAAATTTTTGACCAATTTTTTAGGAAAGGCTAACCCCTTTGCTAAAATCAAATTTTTGGTTGAAACACAATTTTACC